>BPLR01006164.1:0-22164 GCA_021605095.1 Caerostris extrusa
GTATGCAAATACTGTTCGAGATTTGAATCCACTTATGGACTCTACTGCAGTCGCTGTTTTCAAACATGACGAGATTATGCAATTACTATCTGAGATTCGAATCCACTTATGGGCTCTACTGCAGCCTCTGTTTTCAAAATGACGAGATTTTCACTTATGCAATTACAATCTGAGATTCGAATCCACATGTGGGTTCTATTGCAGACGCTGTTTTCAGAAATTTGGATTATGCACGTATGCAACTACTATCTAGGATTCGAACTACTATCTAGGATTTGAACACTTATGGGGTACTTTGCAATCGCTGTTTTCAGACTTGACGAGATAAGGCACTTATGTAATTACTATCTGAGATTCGAATCCACTTTGGGCTCTATTGCAGCCGCTGTTTTCAGAAATGTTCTGATTATGCACGTGTGAAACTACTACCTGAGTTTCGAATCAACTTATGGTCTCTACTGCAGTTGCTGTTTTCACACGTGACGAGATTTTGCACTTAATCAATTGCTATCTGAAATTTTTCGCATGCAATTACTGTCCGAGATTAGTATCCACGTATGGGCTGTACTGCAGACGCTGTTGTCAAACATGACGAGATTATGCACTTATGCAATTACTATCTGGGATTCGAATCCACTTATGGGGTTCTTTGCAGTCGCTGTTTACAAGCAATGCGAGATTATGCACTTACGTAATTACTATCTGAGATTCGAATCCCCTTATGGGCTCTACTGCGGCCGCTGTTTTCAGAAAGGTTCTAATTATGCACGTGTGAAACTACTATCTGAGATTCGAATCCACTTATGGGCTCTACTGCAGTCGCTGTTTTCAGATGTGACGAGATTATGCACTTAAGGAATTACTATCTGAGATTCGAATACTCTTATGGGCTCTACTGCGGCCGCTGTTTTCAGAAATATTCTAATTAAGACGTGTGAAACTACTATCTGAGATTCGAATCCACTTATGGGCTCTACTGAAGTCGCTGTTTCAGACGTGACGAGATTATGCAATTACTATCTGAGATTAGAATCCACTTGTGGGTTTTATTGCAGACGCTGTTTTCAGAAATTTGGATTATGCACGTATGCAACTACTATCTGGGATTCGAATCCACTTCTGGGGTACTTTGCAGTCGCGGTTTTCAGACTTGACGAGATTATGCACTTATGTAATTACTATCTGAGATTCGAATCCACTTGTGGGTTCTATACCAGACGCTGTTTCCCAAAATTTGGATTATGCACGTATGCAACTACTATCTGGGATTAGAATCCACTTGTGGGCTCTACTGCATATGCTTTGAGATCCGATGACTCTCAGCAGAATATGAAATCGATGGTTGCAGGACGGTAATACGGAACGCCGTGCTGGCCCCGTACTACTCAACGGGCCCTCTATCACTAGTATCCGAGAAGACAGGCGTGTTGGTATGGGATGCTATTGGATGCACATCTCGGTCACCCCTTGTTCGCATTGACGGCACACTGAGCAGTGGACGTTACATTTCCGGTGTGTTACGACCGGCGGTTCTATTCTTCTTTCGCGCCCTGCGAGACTCTACGTTTCAACAGGATACTGCTCGACCGCATGTGGCTGGTATTGATTGATACGCAAAATGTTCGGCAGTTGCACTGGCCAACAAGTTATGGGCTACATTGCAGTCGCTGTTTTCAGAAATGGCGAGATTTTGCACGTATGCAATTACTGTCCGAGATTCGAATCCACTTGTGGGCTCTACTGCAGCCGCTGTTTTCAGAAATGTCAAGAAGCAACTCTGCTTCGATCAATCTTATTGAAAAAATTTCTAAAAATTTCTAAATATTGTGAATAATTTCTTATATTGCTGCATATCAGTTATTAAAACATAACACTTAATTTGTTTCTCGAGTACACAATGGAGAATATTTTTATTAAAATTTGTTTGCCTCTGTTTTTGTAGATGTTTTAATTTTTATTGGAAGTTCATTACTAAATACTCATTTCAAGTAATAAAATACAATAATTTTTACTTACCATTTAATGGTATTCTCTTCAAAATCAAACAAATTTGAAGAAAAAGGATTTTTTTGTGTTCAACATAAAATTATTTAATTTAATAGTTCTCTGACTCTAAAAATCATTTGTGTGTCGAACTTTGACAGTAGGTTTACTGCGCATCAAATTAATTTACATGTATTAATAGTAAAAAATATACAGACAGTTTGACTTTAACGAAGTATATTGGCAGCGTTAGAATAATTGGAATAATTAGATGAAATAATATTATTCCCTTTAATTCCATTCCAAGGACAGTCCCAGCAACTTAAAAAAGAAAAAAGAAATGAAATTCCATAAGCCCCGAGAATTTTAAATTGAACATTGGTCTTCCTTTTTGGACACATTATTTTGTATAGAAATGAGTCTTTTTTACAGATTATGTAATAAATAAATTTCTTCCAGATAATTTTTTTTTCTTTTATTACAATTTTGTTTTCCTATTTGTTACATTAAATGATTGGAATACTCATTGCTACTCCTTACTTTTACAGAGAAGAAATAAAATTAAAATTAATGCATTTCGATTTTTACGATCAAAATTTAAAAATATAAATGAATTCAAAATAAAAATTACATGAACATTACGCAACAGTAAAACATGATTTTAAAATATATTAAATTCAATTATATGTACAACAACTGTGTGGACACCACTAAATTTACAAAGGACAACAGTGGGGATTTTTACCCAATGAGAGTTTGCACATAGCTTGGATGCATGGTGCCATGATCTGATGTGTGTTGCGTCAGAAAGTGGGACGCCTTATTTGTCATTCCTTACTTTAATATAGAATAGCGAAGCTTAGACTGCAATCAAAAAATTATTTTCACCCCTTCATTTCTTGCAAAATGAATTCATATTTCTGCAAGATAATAAATGGCGGCACATTTCAAACATTTGCACTATTAATGAAAAACAATATATCCGCAATAGTAATAAAATCTAGCATAATGGTAATCCAAGACAAATAAGGAAGTAAAACGTTATTATTTTTATTAACTAAACACCTGCGATTTTGTTATCAGGACTTTGCTTAGGGTTTATTTAATTTGGTTGTTTTATTTTTTATTTTCTAATACAATTTTTACTCTTTTTCGAAAATTAGAAATAATTGAGGTTTCATTTTTGCTACTTAAATTTGTAGAATACGAGCAAGTCCTGTTTTCAAAAAGGAAAAGTAAATTTAAACTTCACAATGCCAGGTTAATTAAGGCTTATTTAATGCTATCTACTTTTTATGATGTTTGCCTATTTACAAATTTGAATACCGAATTACATTACTTCGAAGAGATTTAAAAGAGCATTTCTCCAAGGCACATATAAAAAAGCGACACCAATGTGAATATTGTGATAAGGCGTTTCTATCTAAAAGGGATGTGAAAAGACATGAAATGATTCATACAGGAGAAACCTTTGTTTGTTAATCCTGTGGCAAAAAAAAAAAAATTCACTCTAAAGCACCACTTGAAAAGACATGAGAGAACTCATACAGGAAAAAAACTTTTTTTTGCGACTCCTGCGGCAAAAGATTCGGCCAAAAGATCGATTTGAAAAGTCATAAGAAAATTCACGCTAAAGAAGTGACCCATTTCTACGAAGAATGTGGAAAATTATTCACATTCACGCGAGAGAATTATGTGGAAGATCATAAATAGTTTCATACAGGAGAAAAGCCTTATTGTTGTGAAGAATGTGGCAGAACATTCTCTTTCAAGTCAAAACTGCACGCACATAAAGAATCTCATACGGAAGAAAAAACTCATGTTTGTGATAATTGTGGAAAGGTATACAAATTCAAATGTGATTTGATTAAACATATGCGGTCTTGTATCAGCGAGAACCCTGGTATACCCGATGAAGGTATGTGCTCATCTGCAACTCCCGAGGACACGTCTAACACATCTGAAAACTAGTTGAATAAATTTCTTGCAGGGTAAATTGTCATTCCTAATATATTGGATATAACAGAAAAATGCGATTGTTCATTGAGATTTCAAAAACATAAAAATTTTTTCCCTTGTTACTGTCCCTTATAATATATTTTATGCAGAATAATGAAATAAAAAAGAAATAATTTTCTTTGAATTAAGCAATTTCGTTCTGCATGTGCAAGTTAAAGATGCATTGAAGTAATATCAACTGTGTAAAATGTAACATTAATTGGATAGAAAATAGTGTTTTTTAAATAAAAGAAAAGCAATACATTTAATGCAGCATAAGTTTCGTTTTTAAACTGAAAAATTGTTTTTAACGAATTTTTAATATTTGACTGGAGTTGTTCAACTTATCAAAATTGTTTTACACTATCATAAATAATTTTTAATAATATTGTATATATTTATATTATACAGGTTAATTAATCTATATTTATTTCTCAATGAAATTTTAGATATGTAAAAATTATTTTTGATTCATTGAGTTTGCAGTTGAAGGTAGAGGTATTTTTCTGCTCGCGCAACAAACGCTAACCTGTTAAAATCAAATAAATTTAAGTCAGGTAAATTGGTTTGGATGGCTAGTAATTTGCGAAATTTTATTTTTTGCTGATATTTTTAGTTTTAATTATATTTAATTTAACAAAAATGTCATGTCGTCGAATATTTTATATTTTTATCAATTTTAAAATGATGTTCAATAAAGTTCTCTTTACCTGATTTCTGTAAATAGAATGATATTGCATAATAAAATTTTGTTACAACAAAATGGGTTTCTGTATTTTGTACTTATTATTTGAATTGATAATTAAGCTTCATTTATGCCAAAAGATTTCTTTCCATTCATTTATAATTATAACTCTAATATCAGTACAACAATCTGTAATTAATCCTTCCCATGGAAGTTATTATTTCCATATAAAAATATATACTTTAATACATTCTATACTTTCAAAAATACATTTCCATTCTTATATTTATACAATGCAGAAATCATTTCGAGCAATTAGATAATTTTTAACAATATTCATATACAAAAAAATAAAAAAATTATTTTTTCCTCGTGAATTTTAACAATTCAAATTTAAACGTTACGCGAAAAGCGTTTATATTTCCAGAATAATCTTAAGCACGTGATTTTGCACGTGCAAGTAGGATTAAAGTTAAAAGTGTATTTTTATATGCAGATTTATTTATTTTCGGATACATTATCAATATTATTTATAAAAAAGGTCACGAATCTTGTTAAGGCAACTTTCCATACATTCATTTTATAAGCATTGTGTATCTATAATCACAAATCAAATTATGACGGTTAATTGTAAGCATTTAATTTTACGAAAATCACAATTTTATTAGTTTATTGTTTCTACTCCTGACTGCAGGTGAATGGTTTCCATCGCATCGTAATAGATGTTAGTTAAAATTTAATATTTTAGCGACACAAGTGTATGTTGTTTTTCAATTGGGGGGGAGTCTAAAAAAATAAGCTACATCTATAGCAGGGGTGACCAACTCGCAGCCCGCCTTCAAAATTTTTCCGGCCCGTGAGATGTATCACACTTTTACAAAATATATTTATTTTATGATGGCCAAAGTAATGAAAACCAATGTATTAAAAAACGCATTATTTGAGCATCCATATATTCAAAAATTAACTGTCGAAATTATGAGAAAAAATTACTTTGCTTTTAAAATAATATTCTTGCAAATAAATGACAGATATTTCTTGTTTTATTTAGTTTACAATTATGAGTTCGCAGAATAATTAAATTATATTCTGCGAACTCATGAGGCACGCACATCTTGGAACATCTAATATAACAGATTCTATGTTTTATAGTGACGCAGTGACCATCCCTACATACGCGCAGTTGTGCGTTTAGTATTATTTTTATTATATTATCTATGTTTACATGAATAAAGAATAATAATAATAGCTCATTATGTTTTAATTTTCACTCCAAAAATGTCTATAGTGGGTCTAAATCTAATGTGTTGGATATAAAATTATATGCGGCAAGCGGAGTTAGGATGCATTACCAAAGTGTCCACAAGAGCATTTGGGTTGGCCACCCTTAATTTAAATTACATATATATTTGTATATATATATACAGATAGATAAATACATAGGCATTTAAAATTATTGAACCATTGTGAAAATGTTTTGTAACGTTTTTCAGATTACAAGAATTTTAATGTCCGACTAAATTACAGTTATACTACATAGCGATATCGATATAGTATATTAATATTAAAAGCAATTTCTACATATAGTTTAAGAGCGTTGTACTTGTAGGGAATCGAATGATTCTGGTTCGAATCAGCTGGTAGTGTATGTTACACTTTTTTTTTTTTTGGAAAGAGGAGTCACGAGGGCATGTTTAATGCACACTCATGTTTTGATATGTAAATACATATAAATTAACCTAAGAAATCTTTATGGCTATTTGCGATTTCTTCTTAAAGCAAAAATTGAGCAGAGTTTGGTGGGAATAGAACATCATTTAATGCATGACTAAGGCATTAAATTTACATTGAAATATAACCAGCACAATAGATGTCCCTCTTACAAATTAAAATTTTTTTGCATTTGGGCAAAAGATATATTTATGGGATGTCACTTGTGATTTCTTTTTACTTAAAAAAAAATTAAAAGTCTTAAAAAAAATTTAAATTTTAAAAAAAAAGTAAAAAAAAACCATTTCTTCTATCCAGTTTTCTTAATTTTTTTGTGTGTATAAAATACATCCTTTATTATTCACATATTAATCTCATTATCTCTATTAGCCACAGAAGGGAGACTGTAGCCGCTCTTTGCAATATGACAACACTCACTGCAGGACACTTCCAGCAGCATCTTTATAATCACTAAATTTACACAGAAATTGTGAATAAGAGTTGACAACTTCTGTCAACTCTTATGTCAAATGTCTGTTTTATTTTAAAAAATGCCAATTTTTCAGAAGATATAGTTCCTTCATTATATTTATTTCGGGCATAATGTTTACTAAAGTATATTTCCTCAGTAATTACATGTTGGATTCTACGTTTAATTCTTCCGTATATATAAAACAAAACCTTTTTAAATTAAACGGGTACTTTGAAGAGGCACATGGGAATTCATTGCCGAAAATCACTTGTTACTGCAAATCATCCACTCATCTAGAGACCAGTCCCAAACCTCATGTGAAGACACAAATGAAGAAAGTTTTAAATTTCATAAAAAAGTAAGCATCAACACCACAGAAATTTTAACTTTCTCAAATTTAATGTATCTGGAATCAATTTTATTTATTCAGTGCTAACATGATTTTATAAGAAACTATTCTCGATGTGGGTTTCCAATAATGGGCCAGTTTTTAAAAAAAAATTCCGCATGGGCATTGTTTAGTAATTAAAAATAATTAGTAATTTTTATTTGGAGCGTTTAATTTTCATGGAATGTTTCTCATTGTGAACCATTTTATTTCGGAAAATTTTGCAATTTTACAATATTTAATGTTTGTGTTTTTATACGTTTATAAATATTTTAAAATATTTGTTTGTATCAGTAATGCTGTTAGCTTAAAAATTTTGTTTCTAGTTTACAAACTTTCCTGCATAAAAATGATTACATTTGTCCTATATAATTCAAATAAAATTTCCAGAAAAAATTTAAATATTTTAAAAGAATAATTATATTTTTAACAAATTGTACTATTTGAGAACAAATATTTTAGTTTGTATAGGTATATAAGTATCTTATAATATTTTATTTTGTTTACGTATATAAATGTTTTATTATATTTGTTGTATTATTAATATTGTTAGCTTAAAACGTTTGGTGTATGTAGCTTAGATTTTATTGCATAAATAAATGTAAATTTATACATAAATTCACTAAAAGATGTGGTTTCTATTTTAAGATTTGTGTAGTTTTAAATGGGTTTCTAATATATTTAAACAAAATAAATTCAGTTTTTAAGCAAAACATTCCAAACAAAGCACCGAATACGTGAGATACAATTTCAGAGACCCATATAGAATCGTAATGCACTTGGTAAATGCAATTTCTGCTGTCATGCTCCAATATATCAGAATTAAAAGTGCATCTTCTAGAACATGGGCACGCAAGACGGTACGTGTTTTTTAAAATATTTAACTACTACTACATTGTAACTGAAAATAATATATTGAATCCCAGCAAGAGTCTGTCTTTGATTTGATCCGTGTTAAAAGATCTCAAAAGGAACAAAATAATAATGGTAAAAAACCAAAAATAATTATGCGTAATCTTTTAACTGAAATATAAAATTGGTAATCTTATTTTATGTCCATCAAAAAGTAGATAGTATTTCATATTATTTGCCAATTTATAAATCGGAATTTTATTTGAATCAATCCAAAATTCCATTTATAAATTCTGTAAATTATTTCAGGATTTTAGTTTCTAATCTACGATTAAATTCGTAGTCCGTTAAAAAAATTTATCAACCAGAACTAACGGAAAAAGGAAAAAAAATATTGGCAACACAACATGGCGAACAAAGTATGTTGTGTCAATACATGTTCAATAAATTTCGTTAAGTTAATAGTGATAACTGCATTTGTTATACACGCTTTTAAAAGTTTATTTTTTTAAATTAATCCGAGTAGCCTTCAATATGTCTTCTTCGGATACGACACCATCTGAAGAATCATTCAAGTGCATTAAATGTGGGGAAAAATTTGTACTACCAAAGGATTTAAAAGCGCATTTCTCCAAACAACACCTGGAAAAGCGTCACCCGTGTAGATACTGCAAGAAGGCGTTCCCATCTACGAGCAATTTGAAGGACCATGAGAGAATTCATACAAGAGAGAAACCATTTCCTTGTGACTCCTGCGGAAAAAGATTCAATCAAATGAACCATTTGAGCTGTCATAAGAAAATTCATACAAAGGAAGTGGATCATTTTTGTGAGGAATGTGGAAAAACTTTCACATTCGCCCGAGAGAAGTATGTGGACAATCACAAAAAATTTCATACAGGAGAAATGAATCTTATTTGTAAAGAATGCGGCATGACATTCTCTAAAAAGTCACAGCTATGCATTCATAAGAAAACTCATTCTGAGGAAAAGAATTTTGTTTGTGACAAGTGTAGAAAAGTATTCAAATACAAATGTAATTTAAAGAGACACATGCGATCTTGTGTCACAAGGAAGCCTAGCATACTCGGAGAAGACACATACTCATCCGAAGGCTCATCTGCGACTCCTGAAGACTCGCCTATCAATTAAAAAAATCTAGTTCAGCATCTTTCGCAGGGAGAAATATAATAGCTTAAAAAAAGAATAGAGTAGTAACTATGAAAAGGTAATTGTTTTTTGCGATTTAAAAAATATAAAAATGTATTTCTTGCTATTGTTCCTTACAATATTTGTCATGCAGAATAATGATATTAAAAAAATCTCTGAAATGAGCTAATTCAGTTCTGCATGTGTAAGTTAAAAAAGCATTGTATCAGGTTAAACTGTATAAAATGTAACATCAGTTATCTAGAAAAACAATGGTTTTTAAATAAAAAACAAGCATGATATTTAAGGCAATCTAGGTTTTGTTTTAAATTGAAAAATAATTTTTAAATGATTTTTAACATTTGACTGGAGTTGTTGAACTGTCACAAAATGGTTTTACAGTAACGTAAATCATATTATTTATAATAATGTTAATTTTAATCTGTATAGTTTGTAATTAATTCTATTTTAATTCTCTAATAAAATTTTAAATATGTAAAAGTACTGTCTTATTGATTCGAAATACACGATTTAATAACTATTATTTGTTGTTTTGCAAATGTGAATTTTTTTTTTTAACAGTGCAAGAAATGCTATTCTGTTAAATTGGATAGAAAAATTGTATTCTTTAATTAAAAGACAAGCGTTATATTTAATGCATCATAAGTATTGTTTTAAACTCAAAAATAGTTTTTAATATTTGATTTGAGTTGTTCAACGGTCCCCAAATTGTTTTACAGAATCATAAATAATTTTGTTTGTAATATTGTATATTTTTAATTTGCATTTGTAATAATTTAATTTTAATTCCCCAATAAAACTTTAGATGTATAAAAGGGTTTTTATATTGATTCGCAGTACACGCAGTACAGTATTATTTGATGTTTTGCAGATACACGCGAATTTTTATAACAGTGCAAGAAATGCTAATCTGTTAAACTTCTCTTTGAAATTATGTTTACTAATTATGTGTATATTGCTAATTATAAATATATGCGTACTTATTATAAAAGAGAAAATTTGCTTTTCAAAACTTCTTTGTTATTTCAAATATGGATGTTCCTTTACAATTGTTAAGGCAGAAATAACATGGTGCAGTTTCACATTTTCTTTCATATCAAATACAAAATAAGCGATTGTTCGTAAATATAAGATAATAAAATTACTAGAAGTCCAAGTGTAACTATAAAATTATTTCAATTAATTTGTAGCGACAATTTCATTAAAATCGGAAAATTTGTAATAATAAATTAACCATAAAATTAAAGTCACTCGAAATTTTATTGAAAAATAAGGATTTTTATTTTAAGAATAATTTTCTGTGAAATTAAATTAATGTAGACAAATAAAACGTAAATTATTTCACAAAATTGTTAAATTGTTCATAACCACAAAGTGGTGGAAAGTAATCAGGTTTAACAGTAAAAATGACTCGCCCCATGCCATGTCTCAGGAGATGCTTCAGATTAAATGAAGTGTTACTTTTGGCGAGTATCCTATTAGACAATTAGAGAAGCCTTACTGCATATTTTAAAAGTAAACTAGCATGTTATTTTGAAAATCATTCAACAAAATCTCTAGTCCTTATAAATAATGTTTATATTTTATAGCAATAATTGCAGGTTTGATATATTTCTATAAATAATGTAGCAAAATAAGCAGGATTTTAATTTATCATCAAAGTTCAAAATTCGGGCTAAAATAGTGATTCGATATTTGAGGTATATAAGAGTATTTCTAATTGCCCGCATTCAAGTTAAAATACAATAAACAAATTGTTACATATTTTGAGTCTATCTTATTTAATCCTGTTTCCCCCTTTCACATACATGAGTCTCCCATTGAAAAGTGAAATCCTAACGGCAACACTAGTGGATGTCACTCAGAATTAGTATGGCAAAAGGGCGATGCAATGAATTCGTCTCCATTCTTTTTGTGATGATTGACTTCAGGGTCGAATCCTGTCTGTGGCATGGATGTTTGTTTATAGTTCGTAATCCACGTTAAATTGTAGGTCCACGTCTAATTAGCTTAAAATATATGATAATGATTGTTAATTAAAAGTATATTATTAGTTGAAAGTATGATTAATTGATTGTAAATTTTTATTTAACAAGTGCATTTAGATTCTGTATGAGGATCTGAAATTAGATCCTATATATTCGGTACTTCATTTGGAACACTTAACTCTAGCTTGCTGTTTTTCATCTGCATACTGAATAGGAAACGGCTTACAAAAATGGAAATCAATTTTAATAGAAATCACAAGCATTCTGGTTCTTCAAATTTACTTTTTCATTTCGAAAACAGGACTTGCTCCTCTACATAACTATGCGGAAAAAAATGTCATTGAAAATTTTTACTGACTAAATAACTGCGATTTTCTTATCATGACTTTATTTAGTGTTTATTTTATTTATTTATTTATATTTTCTGTTACTTATTTCACACTCTTTGAAAAAGTAGAAATAATTGATGTTTTTTTTGCATTATTATGTAGACGGGATAGTCCTGTTTTCAAAATGAAAAAGTAAATTTGAAGAATAAGTATGCTCTGTGATATCTATTAAAATTGATTTCTATTAGTAAGCCATTACCTCTTGAGTATGCACATGAAAAATCAGAACAATTTTATACAGAGAGAATTAAGCATTCCAATCGAAGTTCTGAATACATAAGATCTACTTTCAGATCCTCATACAGAATCGAAATGTACTTGCTAAATAACAATTCCTGTCGTCAAATTCCAATATATGAGATTTAGTTGCATCTTCGAGACCAGCAGTACATAGGGCGGTGTTACTACTATAATTCGGCTCAATGTGATGTATTTAAACTCAGTGTAGGTCTGTCATGTCCTCATACGTGTTTAACTATGACAAAAAAAAAAATGAAACATAAAAAATTATGCATATCATTTTACTTAAAATATAAAATTGATAGAATTTTTAAACTTCATAATATTAGGTTAAATTTTTTTCATGAAAAAATAGAACACTATTAAAGAATTTTTATTCTTTATGAAAATTAACCCAAAATTTTTTTATAAATTCTGTAAAATGTTTCAGCATTTTTAGTTTCTAATCTACGAGTAAGCTACTGATATAGTGCGTAGTTTGGTAAGAAAAAAAAAAAAAACCATCAGAAATAACTCATGTAAAAGGAAAAAATGTTGGCAACGCTAAATGTGAACTAAGTAGGTAGTGTCGATATATGTTCAATAAATATCTAAAAGTTACAAGTGATAACAACTGCATTTAACTGCATTTGACATACAGTTTTAAATTTACATTTTTTAAGTTAATCCGAGTTGAAAAGTCTCCAGTATGTCTTTTTCGGATACGATACCATCTGAAGAATCACTCAAGTGCTTTAAATATGGGGAACAATTCGACCTTCAAAGAGATTTAAAAGAGCATTTCTCCAAACAGCATCTAAAAAAGCGTCACCAGTGTCAATACTGTGAAAATGCTGTCAATTGGAAAGTGTTTTTGAAAGATTACGAGAGAACTTATATGGGAAGAAAACATTTTGTTTGTGACACCTGTGGCGAAAAATTCCACATAATGTGTTCTTTGAAAGATCATAAGAAAATTCATTCTAAGGATTATTTTTGTGAGGAATGTGGGAAAACTTTCAGATTCCCTCTGCAGAAATATGTCGCCGAACATAAAAATTTCATACAGCAGAAAGGCCTCATGTTTGCTTAAAATGTGGCAGAGCATTCTCTTGCAAGTCACGTCTATGCAAACATAAAGATCTTCATGCAGACGAAATAGCTCATGTCTGCTATAGATGTCTAAAATTATTCAAATATGAATGCAGTTTGAATGCACATATACTGCGTTGTATCACAGAGAATCCTTTCAACTTCGGAGAAGGCATATCTTCATATGAATGCTCATCTGCAACTTCTGAAGACTCTTCTAAAGCATCTGAAGACTAGTCAAGTATCTTTGGCAGTGGGAAATATCATTCTAAACAAAGTAAATATAGTAATTTCTAAAAACATTTATTAATTGTAATTTCAAAAATATAAAGATGTATTTTCTTGCTACTGTTACTTACATTATTTTTTATGCAGAATATTATTTTTTATTTTGTAATTTCATTAATCTCTTTGATTTGAGCCAAGATTGTACTGCATGTTTAAATTAAAGATGTATTGAAGCAATTTCAGCTGTGTAAAATGTAACATCAATTGGATGGCAAAATAGTGTTTTTTAATTAAAAGGCAAGCAGCATAAGTATTGTTTTAAAATGATAAATAGTTTTCAATGGATTTTTAAGATTGGATTTGAGTTGTTTAACTATCTTAAAATTGTTTTAGTGTATTACAAAACATTTTTTTATAACATTGTATATTTTTAATTTGTATATGTCATAATTTATTTAATTTTATTTTTTGCAATAAAATTTTAGAAGGCTAAAAAGTGTTTTTATATTGATTCACAGTACACGATTCACTAAGTTTTATTTGGTGGTTTGCAGATGTAAGGGAATTTTTTAATAGCAAGAAATGGTAGTCAATTAAAACCTTTTTTTTAAATTATGGTTACTAATTATATGTTTATCACTAATTATAAATATGTGCATACTTATTATAAAGAGAAAATTATTTTTTTGAAATCTTCTTAATTTTTAATTTAAATTTGTATGTTCCTTTAAATCAGTTATAAGATGTTATAGTTTCAAATTTTCCTTGATATTTCATGCAAAATAAGAGATATTGTTTCTAAATACATGAGAATAAAACTACTAGCATTCCAAGCGTAACTATAAAATTATTTTATTGGCAACACTATTAATTTGTAATCACAATTTCATTACATTCGGGATTTTTTTAAACTGCGAGTTAACTACAATTTTATATATTGAAGGAGATATTAAATATTTAGGTAATTGTCGTTAACTATTTTAAATTTAAATTTATTAAACAAATTATTTACTAGAAATGTAGTTGGCTGCATTAAATATAGTGATTTGAAAATTGTGATTTAAATTTTTCACGAATTTAAATTAATCAAAAAAATATTTAAACCAGAATAATTTAAATTGACAATATTTCATAAAAAATTAATTTTTAGTTAAATTATTTTGATTGCTTAAATTTCAAATCTTAGATAATTTTGTAAAATGTTCTGCTTAAATTTCTAATGTTTTATAATTATATTTATTTTTTAAAATAATTCCAGGCTTAAAATTATAATATTTAGCTACTTTAAGTCAGTATTCAGAAAATGACTGTTTTTTTTTAAAAAAAAAATGATATTGCATTATAGGTTTGTAACAAAATGAATTTCGGCAATCTATGCTTTTTTAATTAGTCTTACAACATATATTTAAGGATGCAATTACAGGCTTTTACTTAGTAAGATACCTTAATAGAAAATAAGTGATTGCATGAAACATGACTCATTTCTTAGAATCAATTCACCAAACATTTTCACACACATTAAATTTAACCATAACATAGTGCGCATGAAAACTTTAAAAAAGTGTACAAAAAAAAAGAAATATCAATAAAAGGTGTTTTTAATTAAATTAATGCTTGCAAATGGAAAATAAATTACTACAAAAATTGATGAATAAAATATCAAAAAGAGATATACTACTGTGTAAGACCAATTTTCAATTTAAAAATTCCCGGGGATTATGAATTTCATTTTTTTTTTTTTTAGGTTGCCGGCACTGTCCTTGACATCTGTGTGAAATTTCATGTCAAAATATTCATTAGTGTTTGAGTTACGCTTGGCTTTCTGAGACGCTAAAACTGATTCCGCCGATTTTTGAAATGTCTGAATTAATTGAGCAAAGAACTTGCATTTCAATTTTTTTGCGGAAACGTATAGAATGTTGGAGAAGGCATTCGGTGAGCAATCCTATATCGGAAAGAAATGCTTACAAGTGGTATTAACAGTTCAAAGAAGGCAGAGAACGCGTTGAAGACGAAGAGTCTCTGGTCGACATTCAACGTCCACCGACGCAGCTCACGTCCAAAAATTAAAGATTTGATGCTTGCAAACCGTCGATTTACAATTAGAGACCTTGCTGACGATGCTGGAATTCAAAAGGATCGATCCATTCCATTTTGGGCCTCAAACGTGCCAAATCTCGATTGCTACTGAAAACACTGAATGCGCCACCTCACACTGCATTGATTCTTCTTGACTTTTTTGCCAAAAATGAAACCCATATCGTTCCACAGCCACTGTATTCACACCGTTCGACTTATGGCTATTCCCTAAACTCAAAGGACCAGTCCGGGGACACCGTTTTGAGTCGATTGCAGAGATTCAACGTGAGTCGCCGCGCGCTTTGAAGGCCATCGTTGTCGATGACTGTTTAGCAAGCATTGAGGATTGGAAGAAAAGTTGGCATAAGTGCATCGTGTCTGGAAGGGATTAACTTTAAAGGCGTTGAAATAAATTTGGATGTATAAATAAAGAGTTTTTGAAAAACAAATAATTGATCTTACATTTGGGCACAGTCGTAAACTCTGTCCTCCACTTTGCATGCTAGGTTAAGGTTAACTTGAAAAATGATTCGTCAGCAAATCAGAAATCCAAATCCTTCGGTATATTTGGAGTGTCGCATTGGATAAGTTTCATGGTGTATTTAAAAAATGTAAACTAACATATTATATGGAAATCCGTTGTACAACACTTTTAACAACATTCAGTTATTTTTGAAATGAAATCACTTTTTTTTGATATCTGTCTATAAATAATGCAGCGTAATAAGCAAGATTTTATAATTGAAGTTCTAATTCGGGACAAAAAATAGTAATTTGTTATTTGAGGAATATAAGTGTATAATATGATTTTTTTAAATAATTTTACGAAATACAGTGCAAAATTAGCAGTTTGGCAATTTGAGGATGTAAATGTTTCTACATTATAAACAGTTGAAAATGAGTTATCAAAAATTTCTATACGGCCCTTTTTGTGTGATATTTTTTGGGATGTATATAAAAATATTCCATTAAATGTATATTAGAAATAAAAATTAATTCAAAAGAAAACAATAACAGATAGCTGTCAAAATAAAATGCAAATTTAAAAAAAAATCCAACTGATTTATATCATCACCACCATAACCACGAAGGTTATTACTCGTAGATTTCATTTTTTTCATCGCATATGTGGAGTCTCATCACATTTTATGTATAAAATTCGTCAATTTACGTTTATTTTTATTGAAACGAAATGATTGCATATATTTGTACTTAAAAATTAAAATAAGTGTACGAAAATCATTTACATCAGAATGTAATTCTAAGTGGATACAAAACTCGTACCATTTTTTTAATCACGAATTTTCTTATTGGAATCAAGTGACATCGTCTTTTGTAACATTATTGGAAATTTTTTTTTTGACACACAGCAACTCACTCATGTTTAACAAAAGATGAGCATCTGTATGCGATTCTCCATTTCGGACCAGAAAATATTTGTTGATTATTTTAAAATTGCGTTTTTTTTTTTGTTATTGTTCCAACTTTCGCGACCGGAATAGCCGAGTGGCTAGCGCTCTGGCGCTCGGTCCGACCGGTTTAGGGTTCAAGTCCCGGCTGTGCCATGGATGTTTGTAGTGGTTCGGAATCCACTTTTAACCGTAGATCCCGGTCTAACAAGATCGTAGAACGTTGCGGGGTTATTGTTACTCCGCGTCCGTAGCTTATCTTCAAGCTACATGCATCTCCTGGGTAGCGTAACGTCTGTGTAGCACTTGCCTAAAGCATCAGAGACAACTGTTTAAGTGTTTGCCAACTGCATTAGAACAAAAAGTTCCAACTTTCGCGCAAGTGGGAACAGAAAAATAGAAATTAAAAAAAGAAATTTTGAAAAGTGAACATTTATGTAAGTTTTCTGTAATATTGCCTATTTAGAAGCCAAAGTAGAACGGAAGATAATAATTATTCTAAAATTTTGTACTTATGTTTCTTAAATGCTCTTTCGCTCCAGCGGAATTGATGATTTGAGTTTTGTTGAAGCTCCGTGGCTGCGCAGCAGCCTTTAGCTTCTATCTTGGATTGTCCATTGGAAAGATGAAAGAGCATTGCTGGGGAAAGAAAAGCGGTAAAGACTAAAAGGAATCTTGCTCAAATAATAAAGGAAAGTTTAATAGAGTGAGTTTTTTTTTTATTATTTTAATAATAAGTTATGAAAGTAATTACAATACATGAGAGTGAATTAAAATAAAATGAACGAGTAACTGAAAGAGCACAATAAGGAAGTTACATACACTGGGCAGAGAGTTTGGAAAAGAAATAAAACAGAAATGATTAAATCGTTGGCTGGGTGAGAAAGAATCGCTAGATAACTCCAGCGGGAAGAGAATACAGAGGGCTATAAATCGCACCTCGAAATTTAAAGAGTGCTTAGCGTACATTCCTTGTATTAAGGCAGGAAGTTAAGCTCATTCAATCATTCTTCAGTTGTTTGCCAATGTATTACATGGAATCGGGTGCATTACGAGCAACCTCGCACCAGAGTATGTTGATTATAGTTTCATGGCAAACTATTAAAGAGTGTCAATATCTATATTTTTAATTTTTTATTATTATAATTTTATAATATATTCAGTACCTCTCGCATAAAATGTATATATTTTGGTCTATATTGAAGGAATTAATTCAAACTTGTTTTATTAAAAAACTCTATAAGCCAGGGATTTAAAGATTTGGGAAGGCCTTCGGCTGTATCTACTATCTACTCAAACTATTCTGACCTCTATCCCCGCGACAGAAAATATCCAAAAATACCTAATAAATTTACTTTATTTGCATATAAAACTAATCAAAGAAATTGAAAATTTATAAAAGCTGAATCTGCTCTATAATACCTCGCGGAGGAAAACATCACTCTAAACAAAATGAACATAGTAGTAATAGAAAATAAAACTATTGTTATTGTGATTTTAAAAATATTAAAATGTAATTCCTTGTTACTGTCCCTTAAAATATTTTTATGCTCAATAATGTTAAGTTAATGTATTTAAGCACGTTCAACTGTATTAAATGTAAGATCAATTGGATAGAAAAATAGTGTTTTTTTAAATAAAAGACAAGCATTATATTTAATGCAGCATATGTATTGTTTTTAAACCTGAAAAATAGTTTTTAAAGGATTTTTAAGATTTGACTTGAGTTGTTCAACTGTCTCAAAATTGTATTACTGTATTATAATCAATTTTTTTATAATATTGTATATATTTATATTGTATTTGTCATAATTTATATAATTGTTTTTCTCCAATAAAATTTTAGGTGTATAAAAAGTGTTTTTATATTGATTCGCAGTACACGATTTACTAAGTATTATTTGATGTTTTGCAGATACACGCGGATTTTCATCACAGTGCAAGAAATGCTAATCTGTTAAACTTCTTTTTGAAATTATGTTTACTAATTATGTGCCTGTCGCTAATTATAAATATATGCGTACTTATTATGAAGAGAAAATTCGTTTTTCAAAACTTTTTTTATTGTTATTTTAAATATGTATGTTCCTTTACAATTGTTCAAGTAGGAATAACATGATAAGTTTCACATTTTCTTTCATATCAAATACAATATAAGAGATTGTTTGTAAATTAAAATTAAGAGAATAAAATTACTAGCAGTGCATGTGTAACTATAAAATTAGTTAATTTAATTTGTAGAAACAATTTCATTAAAATCGGAAAATTTTTAATTGTTGTTAACTATATTTTAACTATATTAAGTGTAATATTCTATATTCAAGAAATAGGAGCTACATTTGCTAATTTTAAAATATATTTTATTAATATATGTATTACAAAATAATATAGTTTTTGGCTTGAAATACAGTTCTTTTAAATATTATTGATTTAAATATTTTCATGAATATAAATGAATAGGAATTTATTCCATAATATTTTAAACGACATTTCTTAACAAAATAAATCTGTTTGGTAAAATGTTTTACATCGCTAGCAATTTGCGAAACTATATTGTTGCTTAAATTTTTAACATTTAATTTAATTTTTAAAGAGCATTCTGTTGAGAAGTTCATATTTTGTTTATTTTAAAGTGGTGTTCAGTAAAATTATTTTTTATCTGATTTCTGTATGCAGAGTGATATTGCATAATAAAACTTTGTGACAACAAAATGTATTTTTGTGCTTTGTACTTATTTGTTTGAACTTAGTCTTATAATGTATCTTTAAATCTGT
Source organism: Caerostris extrusa (assembly GCA_021605095.1). NCBI lineage: Eukaryota > Metazoa > Arthropoda > Arachnida > Araneae > Araneidae > Caerostris > Caerostris extrusa. The sequence goes on from BPLR01006164.1 coordinate 19,438, forward strand.
TTTTACATTCTTTTAATGAATAAGGCAGCTTAATTGAATGAACATTTCAGTATAATGTTATGGTAATTTTATAGTTTTCTAAATTCGAAAAACATTTTAATTTCCGTTAATTTTAAACTCAAAATTATACTGAAAAAAAAATAAGCATATTTCATTTTAAGAATAATTTTTGTAAAATTAAATACATCCATAATGGAATAAGTAATTTGTTGCCCAAAATGGTTTAAACCTAGCATGCAAAGTTCTGGAAAGTAATCAAGTTCAACAGGAAAAATGATTTTTCAATATGTCATGGTTCAGCAGGTGCTTCTGATTAAATGGAGTGCCGTATAGGCGAGCATCATATCAGATAGAGAAGCCTCACTGCATATTTTAAAAAAGTAAACTAGCATGTTATATTGAAATCCAATAAACAAAATCTCTAATTGTAATAAATAATGTTTATTTCTTATAAAAATAATAGCAGGTTTGATGTTTTTCTATAAATAATGAAGCAAAATAAGCAGGATTTTATTTTATCATCAAAGTTCAAAATGCGGGTGAAAATAGTTATTCGATACTTGAGGAAAATAAAAAGAAAATATAATTTCTTTCTCCAAATTAAATGCAAAACTATCTGTTGGTAAATTGAGCATGTTATATATTCGATAATATAAAATGTTGAGAGACGCAATGTCAAGTGTTTTCTTTGCATATGTTACATTATAGATTAGAACAACGGTTTGATGATTCCTAATATAAAGGTTATTACATGTATATTCTATTTTTACTAAGTTCTGCTCTATTAATTTTAAAACGTATTTTATCTTCAACAAGTCTCTAATATGCAAGCCAAAATTGTCCATTATAAATGTTATAATAAACATATAAAATAATTTCGATCAGCAAATTATCTTCGATCAATCATATTGAAAATTATTATTAAATCTAATGATTGTGAATATTTCCTTTTATTGTTTCTTGTCAGTTTGTAAAGCATGATCAGGATGAGACATATTATCTAATTTGTTTCAAAAGTACTCAATGGAAAATGAAATATTTGCCTCTGTTCTTATAGGTGGTTCTAATTGTTTTGCATTTTATTCAGTAAAGATATCTTACTAAATGTTCAATTAAAATAATAGCAATAATTTTGCTTATTATTTAATAATATTCTCTTCAAGATCAAACAAAGTTGAAAACTGAGTCTAAAAAACATGCCCGCAACGGATTTTGCAACCACGTTAACTGCGCATCAAATTAAATTACATGTATTTATAGTGAATCATATATTTTAATTATTAAATTAATTATATTTTCAGATATTACTATATATATATATAATTTGAATATAATTCTATAGCACGTGGAGAAAAAAGCTGTCATTATGTGGGTCATATCAGCTGGTCAAATAATAATAGCAAATACTGTTTTTAATATTGCAATGAAAATATCGTTATGGCACAACACTATCCTTCCTCATGAAGGACATCAGTTTTAGCATTAATATTTTTTAACATCCACTGATGCAAGCAAGGGACAGATCGTTGATGATTAGAGGGCATTAATTTTGAGATTAGATTAGATTTTTAACTTTAAGATGTATGCAAAACTTTGAGTCGCTTTACTAATTTTGAAATGAATATCGATTTCAAATTCAATCTAGATATTCACGAATGATTTAAAAAATTTCCAATATTTTGTTTTCAAATCTCAGATAGAGTTTCATTCCATTACATCCTGATGTAGTGCGTATGAATTTAAGGAAAACAAAATTAGCAACAAGAGAAACTACACTAAGAAAATGGCAACAGTACAATAAATTAATTTTATGCTATCCTGTTATGTAAAATATATATATATTCGTTGATGTTTAAGGGTGAAAGATTAGTCAAAGGATTTCTTCAAATACCTGGTAGTAATTATCAAAAAGGTTCCATTATAAGTTTTTAGCACTTTTTTAATTTTCTGAGAAAAATAGTTCTTAAAATGTCATCATCTACTACTTTACCAACCACGGAACTTTGGAAGTGCTTTGTATGCAGAAGCATATTTCCAAGTCTACAACAATTAATAGATCATTGCCGTCAACAACATCCAGACATGCCTTTTGTGTGTGATCTTTGTGGCAGAGCAATTAAATATTTACGGAACTTCAAGCAACATCAGATGGTTCATAGTGGTGAGAAACCTCACGAATGCCAAGACTGCGGGAAAGCATTCGCACAAAGGAATAAACTGAGAAGACATGAGAGAATTCATGCAGAAAATCCTTTTTATTGTAGAGAGTGTGGCAGATCATATAAAAGCGAAGAAAATTTGAGAGGCATAAGTTAACTCATGAAGAAGAAAAACCTTTCGTTTGTGAAGAGTGTAGAAAAACATTTAAGAAAGGGAGTGAATTAAAAAGTCATATGGTAACTCATACAGATATAAGACCCTATGTTTGCACGGTATGTTTTCAAGCATTGAAACACAAGCACAGTTTGACGAGGCACATGAAAATTCACAGTGAATAATTGTCGACGCTGAATGCAAATATGCATTCTTCTGGAGACCAATCAAGCACTTCAACTGAGAACAGAAAATAATGCTTCAAATATAATTTTAAGGCGAAAAAGAATTGAAATTTGATCGTTCAATAAGAGTTCACGTATATAAAAATGGAATCCTTGCTAAATTTGTTTAAAAATCATTTTGTGTGGAATGAGGCTAAAATATGAGAAAAAGTATCTCCGAATTCCTGCA